>OZ030016.1:41523055-41565555 GCA_964023405.1 Apodemus agrarius | reverse complement strand
TTGAAAGTTGAGGCAGGGGAATCACAGGACCAATGCCTGAATGTAGTGGTTTGAACAAAGCTGGCCCCCAAGGGGTCGGGTATCTGAACGCTTGGTTCCCGTCGCAGCACTGTTGGGAGCTGCTGGAGGACGTGCAGCACTGAGGGGCGGGCTCTGGGGGTTCCTAGCCTGCCCTTGCTTCCAGTTCACTTGCTACGTTGAGGTTGAAGAATGTGACCTTTCGGCCTCCTGCTCTGGGGGTCAGCTGTCATGTGGCTCCCACCACCATGGCTTCTCCCTCTGAAACCTCTAAGCAAAAAAGAGATAACAAGAACTCGTCCTTCCACCAGGTGCCTTGGTTGCAGTGACTTATCACAGCAACAGAATAGTAAATGATACGCTGAACTACACAAGTCCAAGGACAACCTGGGCAGCTGAGTAAGACCCTGTCTCAAAGTAAAATATAAAAA
Organism: Apodemus agrarius; assembly: GCA_964023405.1. NCBI lineage: Eukaryota > Metazoa > Chordata > Mammalia > Rodentia > Muridae > Apodemus > Apodemus agrarius. Next base: position 41,565,106 of record OZ030016.1, on the reverse strand, counting down.
GAGATTGGTGGGTATAGGTCAGTGGTAGAACGTAGGATGCACAAGATTCAGTTCCTAATGTGTGTACACACGTACACACACATATACACATCACACACACACACACACACACACACACACACATATATACACAAACATAGACATGGCATATAAATCCGTATCACACTCACACATATACACACTCATACACACACAAATACATACACTTAAACATACACTCACACACATACAGAGATTCACACACACACACACACACACTCACACACATATACACACACAGACATCACACATTCACACAGACACACACACACACATATATACAAACATAGACATGGCATACAAATCCATATCACACTCACACATATACACACTCATACACACACAAATACATACACTTAAACATACACTCACACACATACAGAGACTCACACACACACACACACACACTCACACACATATACACACACATAGACATCACACATTCACACAGACAGACACACACACACACACACACACACACACACACACACTTACTTCCCAGGCTTTGCACCCAGATCCCTATTCTGCAGGTCTGGGATAGGAACTTGAAAGTTTAGGACCAACCTAAATTTTGGTATAATTTTGATGCAGGGGTTCGGGTTTCCCACTGGGACCTTCTCCTTCATGTAGATTCCCAAATGGCATTCTCAACTCCAGCTGCCACCCAACTCAGTGTCAACGAAAATAATCTGGGACACGCTTTACAACAAAGACATTAAATAGCTTTCACTCTATGATAGACCTTTGCAAGGGAAACGTATCAAACAGTACCTTAGTGAGGGAAGGGCCCAGAGATGTCACCTCACAAGTCACCTAAGCTCACCATGGCTAACGGTCCAAGGAAACGGCTTAGGAAGTCACCCTCCTCCTCCCCGCTGCTGCTCACTACGGTCCTGAGTCTCCACTGTGGCCTCTTCCTTCCTCAGAGTAGAACTCACTAGCACAGCCAAGAGCACCTTCTGCTAGGGCGCGGGACCAGTCTCTAGATTTGGAATCGACAGACGCCGAGGCAGTGTGATTCTTTCTGGCTGTTTTGTAAGACACCTTGTGTAAGAAGATAGCAAATCTGCCTGGAGGGACCCTGGGCTGGCAGAAGCCAAGGCCTCTGTAACGCAGCAGTCTTGCAGAACTGAGGTCGGAGCTCAGCCAGGAAGGCTGTCCGCGTGTGGGTACAAACTAGCCCACAAGCAGCCTTGCCAAGGCAGACTTCAAACCTATCTCCGTCCCTTCTCGCTCTTTCCTTCCCTTCGCAGGGGGCCAAACAGTCCTTCTCCTCTCTCTGCTTCCTCCCTCTGCTTCCTCCGTACAGCCTGATGCGCCTCTCTGCCTTGGGGCTTCTGCTCCGGCTGTCTGGGGCTAGAAGGTTCCCATCGTACACTCCACCGTACTCTAGATGTCTGCGGCTTTCTCGCTACCCTCTTCAGGAGTCCTTCGGGGTGCCTTTCCTCTCTGCCTCCATCCTAATACCCTGTCTGTGGAACCTTTACCACTCTCAACCTTGAGTCTCCAACTTGCGGTATCTCCCATCTTCTGTGTTCACAGTATTCTGATACTTACAAATGCTTGTAAGTGGGTTGAAGGTTGAAGATGAAGATTACTGTTCTCTTCGCCCCCGCCCTCTCAGCAGCCGCCTCAATGGTCCGTGCCTGAGCCACTGCTCTTTTCTTTGCTAATCCACAAACGCCAAGGTCACACCGCTCACAGATGTGCAGCCTGGCTCCAAAGGCCGCGAACCTCACCGATGAATTATCGCTGCGGCTGCGCCTTCTTCAGTTAGCCTTGGACGATGAACTCATCCTCGCCACAGCTGTGGAATTCTCATTCGGGAAAGCAGAAAGCTCACAGCTAAGAAACAGAAGGAGGTATTGCTGAATCTGTGTTCTTACTCACTTACAAAAGAAACCGGAATCACCTCACTCCTGCAGACTCCTGCAGACAGATGGAGTCTCGCTCTGGCCGTCCTAGAACTCATCGTGTAGAACTCACTGTGTAGATCGGCTGGCTTCAAAGAGTTTCTCACCTCTCTTCCTCCCAAGTGCCGGGATTAAAGGCATGCACCTGACTCCTCAGTCTATGTTTAGAAGTCTATTCGCTTAGCTTCTCTATGCTGTTCTTCCTGCAGTGTCCACACGGGCTCTGCCTTCAACCAGCCAGAGGCCTAAGAAATAGAAGTCAAGGCAAATGCCCAGGAACACAGTGTGTGAGGAGGGACCCGACAGGAGACACAGGTGAAGTAGGATTGCTCAGTGGAACACTCTGGAAAGGGGGTGGTAACTGTCCTTGGAGCCGTTCCTTCTGGGGCAGGACAGTAGGAACTTGCTGGCTTGTAGACCAGAGGGTGGGGAGATGGGGAGAGGGGTGCAGAGTGCCAAAGGGGGGGTGTCCTGGGGACAGCTGGCTGCCGGAGTGGCCCAGACTGCATAGCACTCACCCCAGCATGATCACCACGTAAGAACTTTTATTCCAGCCGGGCGTGGTGGCGCATGCCTGTAATCCCAGCACTTGGGAGGCAGAGGGAGGCAGATTTCTGAGTTCGAGGCCAGCCTGGTCTACAGAGTGAGTTCCAGGACAGCCAGGACTACACAGAGAAACCCTGTCTCAAAAAAAGCCAAAAAAGGAAAAAAAAAGAAAAAAAGAAAAAAAAAACCTTTTATTCCTCGTGGGAGAAAATGTATGGACACTGAAGTTGTAAATTTCAAGTCACAAAAGATTGTTCTTTTGATCTGCTCCTCCAACTATTAAGAATGAAAAGGCCAAGCTTAGTAGTACCGGTTCTTCCAGAGGCTAAGACAGAAGGGGTGCAAGTTCAAGGCTAGCCTGGGCTACAGAGTGAGCTCAAGGCCAATGAGGAAACTTAGTGAGACGCTGCATCATAAGAAAAAGTAAAAACTAGAGTTGTGGTTGTGGTGCAGGGATAGAGCTCGCTCGTCTGTTGTCAGCCCTGGGTTCGATCCCCAGAGCTGCAAAAATAGACTGGAGAGGATGATGAGTTGCATGTGGAGGCAAATGAAGTGTAGTTAGAGCAAAACGGGCGAGCTTGGGGACCAGCCATCAAGGGTAGGGGTGTGGCCATTGCTTTCCCCTTAGCATTCAGCGACTCTCCTGTTTTCTAAAACAGCACTTTGGGGTCAGGGCACATACCGAAGCCCAGCTCAACTCCACAAAATGGATTTTAGGGCGGAGAGCTCCACAGAGTCCCCAACACTTTCTGAAAATTCTTTAGTGTATTATGGCAGAGCGCAGTAGTGTGACAGGGATCAAAAGATTAGAAATAATTAACTCCTTCAGCTGACCCGGCTAGAGCTTTGCCGCTGAATTTTGCCTCAGCTTCTGAGGAGAGGTAAAGCATGCCTACGGGAGATTTATTACGGACCAAAATCGGACTTGAAAATGCTGCATTAACGAATCAAGGCCAAGGGTGCTGACTCAAGCCCGAAATCCCAGCGCTAGGGGGGGAGGGGGCCCTTGGATTTGTACATATTCAAGGTTACATTGGTCTACATAACAGGTTCCAAGTTAACCAGGGCTATAGAGTGAGATCTGATGTCCCAGAGACAGAAACAGCAAGATGGCTCAGGGGCTAAAAGTGCTTGCCACTGAGCCTGACGCCCTGAACTCAATCACGGAGACCCACAGCATAGAAGAAGAGAATCAGTTCCCGAAAGTTGTCCTCTGACCCCGCCCAATCTATATTTCACTGCTGCTCTCCCGTCTCTCCCCTGGTTGGCCCAGGACTTAGGTGTAGACCAAAAACTCACACAATGGTCCTGCTTCTGTCTCTGGAGACCTGGGAGTAAGGGCAGGTGACGCCCCCTCCACTCTGTCCTCCCCTCTTATCTCTGTAAGCTACAGATGCATTAGCACAAAGTCTAATGAGAAATTAAAACAGAGAGGGGTATGGTGCTGCTCCCCGTAGTCCAGCTACCTGGGAGGATGAGGGGAGAGGCCAGGGAGTTTAAAGACACACTCAAACCCACTTCTCCACACCCTATCTCAGGCCAACTTTCAAAAGCCTGGAGATGTTTGCTCAGTGCTAGAGCCCTTGCCTGATTTAGGATACCCTAGTACGATAATAGAAAACACCTCCATCTTAGAAAATGGATTCATCGTCCTTCTGCAAATAATTCACACTGATAAAGTTATGATTTTTATCATGTTTTGTTGCTTTTTAAAGAGAGCTCTAAAGTCAACAAAATGCCTCAAAATAGTTCACTAAGAGGACTTTAATTGACAAAATATGACAACCTAGGCAAGTCAGGTTTAGCAAAGACACATTTAGTTTGATCCTCCTGTGTGGCCAGTCCTGCTGTTCCTCCTACGAACCCTCCGATGAACAAGGTGGACTGTGACGCTTTGACCTAAAAGTGACACTAACCTTCTTTCTTTTCTTTCTTTCTTTCTTTCTTTCTTTCTTTCTTTCTTTCTCTCTCTCTCTCTCTTCCTTTCTTTCTTCCTTCCTTTCTTCCTCCTCCTCCTTCCCCCCATCTCTCTCTCTCTCTCTCTCTCTCTCTCTCTCTCTCTCTCTCTCTCTCTCTCTCTCTCTCTCTCCTCTCCTTTTTTTTTCCAGTTGTTTGACACAGAATCTCTTTACCTCTGATTGTACTAGAACTCATTATGTATGACCAGGCCAGCCTGGAACTCACAGAGATCTACTGCCTCCTAAGTGACAGAATTAAAAGGGCTGTGCCTACACAACCAGCCTTAAAAGAAAAAAAATAAATGAAGTCTGTCTACCTTACAGGGAAGACATCAGGAGAGACCACATCAAGAGACAACAGACTATGGTTGCCCATTCTACCTAATGGGTGCTTTCTTGGCACTAAGGATCACTGGAGCCCCAGATCAATCTGGAAACTAAACCAATACAACCCTTTTCCTTCATAGAAGGGTGGCTTTCATCCCCCCAAAAAGGATATTATCCTCAAGGGCAGAACTAGGCTTCATGGATGAAAGCTATAAAGAAAATTCTAGCCAAATATGATGATGGCATGTCTGTAATCCCAACATTTGGGAGACTGGTCAGGCAGATCACGAGTTCAAGGTTAGACTGGACTACAAAGGCCCTACTTCTTAAAGGGGCAATGACGCACAAGCCTTTAATCTCAGCACTTGGGAAACAGAGGCAGATCCATGTTTCAGGCCAGAGAGGGCTACATAGTGAGATCCTGTTTATAAATAAATAAATAGCCCCAGAAATTGGGTCTGTAGATCTAATTGTATGTTCGTTTTAGGGAAAGCTATTTAACTTTGCTGCGTCTCCTTGCACTCTGTAAAATAAAGTCATTAGAATAGCAGGGTCAGAGAGCTAAGTACACAGGTATTTGCTATCACTGATGCTGGAGAGGCTTGTCTGCCCTGCATGAGATGTCAAATCAGAAATCCCCTGTGGTCTTGTCCAACTGCAAAACATGCCCTCTGACTCCACAGCCGTTCAGGAAAGATGGGGTTTACCCAGAGCTGACAGCAGCCCGAAGCACTTCCAACTACATCTTAATCAAGATCAACGGCAGCATTCTCTTTTTAACTTAATGTGGTCACCTAATTTGTCCTTAAGACCCTTAATGGTCTAAGAAAAGAAAAAAAAAAAAGGAAGCAAGAAATAAGAAGAAAAGGAAAGGAGAGAAGAGAGGAGAGGAGAGGAGAGGAGAGGAGAGGAGAGGAGAGGAGAGGAGAGGAGAGGAGAGGAGAGGAGAGGAGAGGAGAGGAGAGGAGAGGAGAGGAGAGGAACAAAGCATTGCATTCACATGCTGACAGAGCTTCATTGGCTCAAATACTGGTTATCTATTGGGCATACTAAGCTACAAAGCTTCCTCTGGGGTTCTCTGCCTGAAGCAACAGCCTCTTTCTACTGTTCTCAGTTCCCAGGACCTATAATCCAAGTGAAACTACCCAACCAAAGTGACCCTGAGTTACCGCAAATCATAAGACTTGGAGGAAATTGTTTTAATTAGATGTTACCTTAACTAGAGAAAATTAATTTTAATTTCCTCATCTAGAGAGTAAAGATAGGAATGAGCCCTCAACTAATTTCATAGCACCTTCTGGCACTATGTACGGTACTATGCTTCCAAGGGAAGTTAACAGCCAATAGTCCTACCCAGCTGAACTGTCTGAGTCATGGCATCCAGTATGAGTATCAATATTAGGGGTGCAATAGTGGCACTCACATGTTGGTGGTAACCAACCAATAGCTCTCTGATTGGACTTAAAATCTACTTAACTAGATCTTAAGGGATCTTAAAGGATCTTAGAGGGAAACCATGCCTGGTCCTAGAAACCTAGCCCACAGCCTGGGGCCCCAGAGAACATGGATCTTAGAGATTCTACTGCTGCCACTTGACAAAACCAGCGTAAACCCTAGCTGCATTCTAAATGCATATGCTTGTGCATACAAGTGTAGTTCTAGTCCCTCATCAAAGAAATGGCAGAAACCATTACAGAAAACCACAACCAATCAAAATAAAAATGATAGTGGAGTGTTCAGCCTCAGTGTACAGCTACAACACAACTCCTGTACCTAAGACAAAAGACGGGGGCAGAGAGAGCCAGGGCAACAGGAAATCTGCTGTGAAACTGTACCCACTAGAAATAACAGGAAAGCTTCACCTATGGTGCATCAACCACTCAGCTGCCTAAATAAGACCTGAAAAAGTAGAACACCATAAGACATGCCAGCGTGGAAGGGGGAGGTCTCATGGAACCCCACCCCTAAACAAAGAACTACAAGCAACCAAAGAATGCTGAGTCCAAGAATGAGCCCACAACAAGCTATCCAATACCAAGTGATCAGCCCTGAAACCATACATACATACAAGTAACACAAAATGAGACGAGCAGGTTGTGTTTACATAGCCAGCATATACACATACACATGCATAGTCACACACACACACACACACACACACACACACACACACACACTAAAAATAAAAGAGGCTAGGGCTGGAGAGATGGCTTAGTGGTTAACAACACTGGCTGTTCTTCCAGAGGACTTGGGTTCAATTCCTAGTAACTACATGGTGGCTCACAACTCCTGTAACTCCACTTCCAAGGAATCTGACACCCTCACACGGACATACGTGTAGGTAAAACACCAATACAGATAAAATAAAAAGAAATAAATCATTTTTTAATTTTATAAAAAGAGAAGGAAAGGCTATGGTTTTGAAAGAGAACAAGGGGGTAATATGGAAGGGATTAAAGGGAGGAAATGGAAGGGTGAAATGATGCAATTGTATTGTATTTTTGTTTTTGTTTTTAGAGACAGGGTTTCTCTGTGTAGCCCTAGTTGTCCTGGAACTCACTCTGTAGATGAGGCTGGCCTTGAACTCAGAAATTCACCTGCCTCTTCCTCCTAAGTGCTGGGATTAAAGGCACTGGCTGGCTAATTTTTTTTAAAATATTATGTATATAGTTGTCCCTGCATGTATGTCTGTGCATCATGTAAACACAGTGAGTGCCCTTGGAGGCCTGAAGAAGGTGTCCTATCCCCAGGACTAGAATTACAGCTGGTTGTCAGCCACCATGTGGGTGATAAAAGTTGAACTCAGCTCCTCTGGAAGAACCACGAGTGTTCTAAACTGCTTGACTATTTCTCCATAATTGTATTTTAATTAAAAATGAACAAACTTTAAAAAAAAAAAACAACTGGGCCCTCATAGTCCAGCTTGGTGGTACAGTTCTGTAGCCCAGCACTGAGGAGGTTGAGGTGGCAGGATCAGGAGTTTGAGGTTATCCCTAGCAATCTATACAGGGAATTCAGGGCCAGCCTGGTCTACGTGAACCCTGTAGTAGTTTAAATAAGAATATCCAGCCGGGCGGTGGTGGCACACGCCTTTAATCCCAGAACTTGGGAGGCAGAGGCAAGCCGATTTCTGAGTTCAAGGCCAGCCTGGTCTACAGAGTGAGATCCAAGACAGCCAGAGTTATAGAGAAACCCTGTGTTGAAAAACCAAAAAAAAAAAAAAAAAAAAAAAAAAAAGACAATATTCCTGGTCTTTGACTACTGGTTGCATCTACTTGGCATTTAAAACTAATCAGCACATTAAGTATGCAATAAAACATTAAGTGCTAGATATCCCCCACAGACTCATACATTTGAATGCCTAGTCTTCAAGGAGTGGCATTACTTAAGAGGGATAGGGGGCGTGACCTTGTTGAAGTGGGTGTGGCCTTGCTGGAAGAAGTGTATCATTGGGAGTGAGCTTTTTTTTTTTGTTTGTTTTTTCGAGACAGGGTTTCTCTGTATAGCCCTGGCTGTCCTAGAACTCACTCTGTAGACCAGGCTGGCCTCAAACTCAGAAATCCGCCTGCCTCTGCCTCCCAAGTGCTGGGATTAAAGGCGTGTCCACCACTGCCCCTGCGGGAGTGAGCTTTCAAAAGCCTAAGCCAAGCTCAGTGTCTCTCTCCACACTGCTGATGGATCCAGATGTAGAACTCTCTCAGCTGCTTCTCCAGCACCGCGTCTGACTGTGTGCTACCATGTTTCCTGCCACAATGATAATGGACTAAATTTCTGAAAGTGCAAGCCAGGACCAATTAAATGCTTTTTTTTTTTTACAAGAGTTGCTGCGGTCACGGTGTCTTTTTGCAGCAACAGAACACTGACTATGCAAAAGTCCTGTCTCCAAAAATGTGACTGGGGAGATGGCTCAGTAGCTCTTCCCAAGGACCCGGGATGGTTCCGAGGACCCACATCAGATGGCTCACAACTGCCTACAATGATGGATCTGGATCTGTCCTTGAGAGTTTACACAAATGGCACACACAGAGAGAGAGACATATAATAGGTTAAAAAGAAATCCCCCCCCCAAAAAAAAAGAATGAGCCCTCATCAAAAGATGGAATATAACGAAGCCACGATGACACAACATTTCCGTGAGGTAGTTATTGCACTGACAGCTGCCACGTGGCAGATGAGGAATCTCAATCAACCAGGCATCATGGCGCCCACTACTGGATCCAGGGGTGGAGAGGAGGAAGCGGGAGAGTCAGGAGTTAGGAGAGCAGCCTGGGCTGTGAGGGAAGCCTGTGAAGGGAGCTCACTGTATTTATTAGATTGCTGTGGCTCGGTTGTACTCACACCCTAGGGCACTAAGATGTGACAGTGTAGGAGCGTCAGATCTATCTTACACTCACGGTGGTGACGCCAGAAAGTCATCTCATCTGGTTTGCGTCTTTATAAAGCTTTGTGTCCCATGTTCCACTGTCCCGGTTCCTTTCATTGAAGATGACATGAGTGAGCAGTTCTGCCTGAGGAGTCGACACTGGAGCCTCCCTGGAGCCTCAGTCTCCAGCAGGGGGGCCAGGCGAGCCGATGTGGGGGATCAGTAGTTCGCGGGACTACAGCAGGCCCCAAAGAAAACTGTGTGAACAGAGTATGAATGGGTACACATGCCTCAGACCCAGCATTTGAAATGTGCAGGAGGATCAGGAGTTCAAAGTCACCCTCAGCCACACCCTCAGCAAGTTCACAACTAGTGTGGCCTGCAGGAGAAGACCTTATCACAAACACGAAAACCAAAGAACATGGTTCTTTAGGAAGCCGGCACCAGCTTATTTTTCTGATAATTCTTTAATTATCCATTTTTCTTTGCTGTCTATAAAATGTCTTTTCCAACTGATGAAATCTTCACAATCACTAAGTTTCTCCTAGTATTTCTAGCTCATTGCTCTCTGAAGCTCAGGGGTTCCCCACATATGGCAGGGACTTTTTTCTTTGTAAACACATCTCTGAAAGTGTTTCAAGACTCACTCAAGAATCATCTCTAATTCTGGTGCAAAACTGCCTGCGTTAGAGTCCCGATTCTGCTTTTTCTGGCTTTGTAACACAAAGGGACTTACTTAATATCGCATATGTCTATCTTCCGCATCTCCAATAAAGATAATAACTGTATGTACTTCATAATGTTCTCCGGGGGATTAAATGAGACCATCTTTGCAAAGCGCTTGGAACAAAACCAGGTACTCAACAAAGTAGATTAAACACCGTATCTTAAACAGGCACCTCCAGATGCCCTTCTCCTCCACCATGCCTCTTCAAGTAAAGCCAATGCTATAGAGGAGGTAAATGTAATCTCAAAATAGGAGATGTGCAGTAAATCAATAGATGAAGCACCCTAGCATAGAAGGCACAAAAGAACATTTGTTGCATACTGTCTTGATGCCTTTACTGTCCAGAGCATCTGTACACATTTTAGATCTCTAATGCCTGGTCAGAACCTGTATCAACCCAATGAATAGATGGTTGGAGTGATTACTACTGAAAGAGAAGGGGGGGGGTGGAATCCCACAAAATCTTCCAAAAGAGTTTTGGTAGCAAACTTACAGTCAGTATTCCAGACCCCAGGCAAAACCAAAGAGCATCCTAGATTAGTTGGAACAGGGTGTCACATCTTATGAAAGACACTATTGCTTTTTTGGTGGTGCACACCTTTATTCTAGCACAAGGAGAGGAAGGAGTTTGAGGCCAGCATAGTTTACATAGTCAAGTTCCAGGATAGCCAGGGGTGGGGGCTATGCACTGACACCCTGCCCCAATCAACAAAAATAAAAATACAAACATACCAAAGACACCATTGGTACTTACAGATTATAGATACAGTACATAGATATGAACTGGCACATAGCAAGTAGATTAAACACCTTATCTTAAACAGGTACCTCCAGACTCGCTTCTCCACCACCATGTTGGGGAAGATACAAGAGAAAAGCAACTCAAGTTTAATCAGATGTTGAGTGCAAATGTTCCATAGGAGACTCAGGTCTCTTCAGATGAGGCAGGGTGGTGGTGGTGCAGGCTAGGGAGGCAGAGGCAAAAGGATCTCTGAGGTCAAGGCTAGCCTGGTCTACATATAAGTTCCAGGACAGCCAGGGCTACACAGAGAAACACTGTCTCAAAAAACAAACAAACAAACAAACAAAAAGAAAAACAAAGGAAGGAAGGAAGGAAGGAAGGAAGGAAGGAAGGAAGGAAGGAAGGAAGAGAGGGAGGGAGGGAGGGAGGGAGGGAGTAAAGGAAGAAAAGAAAGAAAAAAAGAAGGAAGGAAGGAAGGAAGGAAGAGAGGGAGGGAGGGAGGGAGGGAGAAAAGGAAGAAAAGAAAGAAAAAAAGAAGGAAGGAAGGAAGGAAGGAAGGAGGAAGGAAGGAAGAGAGAAGAAAAACTGGGGAAGAGTGTGACAGAGCCCTTGAGATTCTAGGTTCAATACTTAGTAGTAGGAAAAAAAAATCAGGAGTCAAGTTTAAGGAACTACCTGTAAAGTCTGAGAGCCAGTTTTGAAGGAACAAACAATAAGACCTGCATGATCAAGATGTTCCCAGAGAATCTGAATGAACTCAATGATCAGAGACCTGTAATACTTAGTGTATGCGTGCAGAACAAGGCATCTGCAATCCATATTTGACATTGAACTTTCGTAGCTGAAGCCGGGTGATGGTGGTGGTGTACATCTTTAACCAGCACTTGGGAGGCAGAGGCAGGTGAATCTCTGAGTTTGAGGCCAGCCTGGTCTTCAGTATGGGTTACACAGAGAAACCCTGTCTCGGCTGGGGGGTGGGGGTGGGGAACCAAACAAAAACTTTGTATAGCTAAAACGTCCATGAATGACAATGTCCATACATACCCCAAACCCTGCTGGAGGTACGCCCAGCGCGAGCAGCTCTTTAATCTGATCCAGTAAGGAGTCTGTAAAACTGCTCTGACCTTAAGTGACTTGGCACGGCACAACACACACACACACACACACACACACACACACACGACAAAATGTCTCCGAGTCTCAGTATGCACTGTTTTCCCATCTATTCGAGCTAAAGGGGCACTGGAAAAATGACTCAGTCTGTCAGTGCCTGCCAGGGAAGCATGAGGACCTTAGTTCAAGTCCCCAGCACTGGAACACAGCACACACCGGTGCTGGTGAGAAGGCAGATGAGCAGATTCCTGGAGCTCTCGCTCTCTGCCTGGCCAGAATAGCCAAACGCTGTAGCTCTAAAACTAAGGTGACAGTCATTCCATTTAAAAAGATGAACATTCCATCTCTTATCACCACATACACCTGCATCTGTAAACACATGTGCATACAAGGATACATAATACATGTATCCCCTATACATACACACACACACACACACACACACACACACACAAGCACGTGGTTATTTTATGCACAGAGCTCATAGAGCTGTATTTCATTTCCAACACAAGGAAAGCAGAGCTGAATCCATGATAATTTTCAGAGGACCCCTCACTCATCCCCCAGGCTTTGGGTATCTCATCTCTGATTATAATTAAGTTTCTGTTGTCTTGTTGCACTTATTCGTTGTGACATGGATGTACATCTGTGCCCAAAGGACAACTTGGGAACGTCAACTCTCTCCTTCTACCATGTGGACTCCATTCAGATTTGGTGACAGTGGCCTTTGGCTCACTAGTCCCGCTTTGGTTTTTGAGATAGGGGGTCTTGTTATAGCCTTTAGCTAGTCTAGAACTCCAAGTTTGTGTAGCACAAACTTGTCTCAAATTTGCCTCAGTGTTCCTGCCTGGAATGGGCATATGATGAGGCTGGCTATCATTATTTTTTTTTTTTTTTTATGGAAACTAGGCAAACAGCCAAGGACAAATGTATTTATCTCTCTGTGCCAAATCTACAGGACATCAAATATTGACCAAGAATGTTTCTTCAAAGGAAAATGGCCTGCTTCGCTCAGAGTTAGCGCCTAGCTATTCTTGAATGTTTGCTGTTTTCATAAAGATACTGACCAACGCAGCTACAACCCAGGGATCCATCCACTCATCCTTTCCCTGGGAGCCGAAGGTAATGGACAAACGTTTTCCATTTTACATGATGTCATCGTCAGCTTTGATAGGACAACTTCATTCTTCCTTACCACGGCCTTTAAGCTTCAAGCCTCTTTAAGTCCGAAAAGATCCTAACTCCTTCACAAAGCCAACCTCCACTCGGACTTTGTAAATACCAAAAGGAAAAAGTCTGTCATGGTGGCAGACAGCTTTAGTCCCAACATTTAGAAGACCAAGACCAGCCTGGTCTACAGGATAGCCAGGGCTCTATAGAGAAACTCTGCCTTGAAAAATAAAATAAAACCAACCGAACAAACAAATAAAAAAAAGAAAAGAAGGAAGGAAGGAAGGAAGGAAGGAAGGAAGGAAGGAAGGAAGGAAGGAAGGAAGGAACATTTTGGTAAGCACAAAATGAAGCTGTTTGCAGGAGACAGAAGCTCAAGGCCACTGAGGGAGAGAGGAAACGAATTAAGGTGGGGACTAGGCAGGGAACGACATATCTGAATGCTCTCAGCAATGTAAATAAATAACAATAACAAAAACAGGCTGGAGAGACAGCAACGGTAGTCAGCACCACATCCAGTTCTTGGTCAGGTTTGATCGGCTCACAGATTCCAGGTCCTGGGAATCTGACACCCTTTTCTGGTCTCCACAGGCACTTGCACTCATGTGCATATGTGTGTGTGCATGCACACACTCATAAAAAAAAAAAAAAAAGAAAAAAAAACCTTCCCAACAACAACAACAAAACTCCAAAACTTGACAACCCCACCCCCAATTTAAAAAAATATTAAAAATAAATAAGTAAAGAAAAACGAAGGACCAGTGTTGGGAACGCGCTGCTTAGCAATGGCCCGAGTGGAGACCCCCCTGGAAGGCAGGCTGTCACCCTCAGCAGTCCTGACAGCAGGGGCCCGGTTTTGCTGGGAGTAGCTCCCCCATACACGACAGAACTGATGTTTAGCAGCATGCCCAGCCTCTACCAACTCTATACAAAGAAACCTCAGTCCTGGCACACCAGCAACGTCACTGTCTCGTGCAGCACTTGCGTTTCAGGAACCAACTCTAAAAGAATTTTGTGAGACTTAGAACAAGCCGGCTGACCTCGCTGTTCCCTTACCATCCTCTCCTGGGCTCAACTTCCCCTTGAAGACCCATGAGCGGCACGTATTCAGACTGGGAGAATAGGAAGACGTGAGGGAGGAAAGTTCCAGCACTGTGTGATTAGCAGATCTAAGTAAGAAGACCTGGTCTTACTCCAAGGATCAAGTTTTCCCAAACCTGACTTGGGTTTGGGAAGCCTTGCAAGGAGCCTGAGTTCTGGCCAGCATTTACAGTGGGCAAGTTAATACATCTGTGCTTCATTCCCACGCCTGACGCATGGGCAGAGACAGTAGGAGCAGCTCTCTGGGCGTTACTTTGTTAACTGAGCTAGGTAAAGCCTGGTATACAATAGGTGCTTAACAGACGGTAGACATTACTATTTGTCCTTAGCTTTTCTTTTCTTCTTTTCAGGCAGTCTCGCTATGCAACCCAAGCTGGCCTCAACCTTGTCCCTTCCTCAGACTTAGCCTCATGCCAGCATTCGCGTTACTCGTCATCGAGCCAGCCCCCTCAGCTAACCTCCGGACATCACTGTCCCTCCGCGCTGCTCAGAGCAACCTCCTTGCTGCTGCGAGCGCTTGCTGTAGGCACTCACTAATCCAGCTTTCTTACCAAAAACTGTCAGGAACAGACTTTCAATAACTGTGAAAACTCCAAGCCCTACTAATCCCTTTGGAAACTGACCCATCTCGGACAAAAGCAAAACCCACACCACTTGACCCAATTAAGCAATAATAAACTCAATCACTACCCAGGCCGCACTGGCATTGACACAGGACACGCTGCAACTACCCAGGCTTTCCATAGCCATGGTTGCAAAACCACGTCCATCCCTGACCTCCTCCCCCTCCACATCCAGCTCTAATAGCTGGGAACATCTCAAAACACCCCTTTTTAAAAACTGAGTTCTCTAATGCTTCCCCTAACATACAACATCTTTATCCCGGTGGATTTGGAAACATTGTATCCTTTTTTGTTGTTGTTCTTTTAAAATAACCAAGGTCTCATACGGTGGTATATACCTGTGATCAGAGAACTAGGAAAGCGAATTAGGAGATCAGCTTCAGCTACGCAGGGCAACCAAGGCCAGCCTGGACTACATGAAACCCAGCCTTTTGAAAACAACAATAACAACAAAACCTCGTATTGTCAGAGCCATACACCAGTCCCTCAGACCTGACATATTGGACTAGCCTTGGTTTTTAGCCAGCACATGTGTGCAGACCCTTTATAAAGTTAGTAAAGAAAAGACAACACATGTGAGTGCATGTCCCAAATGTATCTCCTACATGGTATCAATATCTATAGTATAACCTGCATGCCTTCGATGAATTGTAATTAATCGTAGTACCCTTGTAATTCACTCCAGCCCACAATATCTTCTTGTTTCTTTTGAAATGTTGGATGAACATCTTTCCTTTGTAAATGTTTTTGATACTATAAATTAAGTAAATATATACAAAGCAATATAAAACAATATGTATGCTGAAATAATATCCAGTATTAAATACATATAAATGATAGAAGTAAATGGATCTATAGCACTACAAATCATACTATAAATATCTATTAATATATTATGTTAATTACATAATGTGTTATAAGTTAATATATATTAACATACTATATGTTAAGTTTTATAAGGGGCTGGAGAGATGGCTCAGCACTGGCTGCTCTTCCCCAGGACCAGGGTTCAATTCCCTGAACTCACATCAAGGAAATCTGACACTTCCTTCTGGTGTCTGAAGACAGACACCTTTACCGACATGCACATAAACACATACATCTATGAGTAATTAATAATAAAATACTTTTTTTAAAGTTTTATAATTTCTGTCATTGTACTGTAATAAAATACCCAGACAATGGGTAGTTTAGGGGAGAAAGAGGTTTTAGACTTATAGTTCCAGGTTAGTCCCTCTCTGAGGGGAAATCAAGACAGGAATTAAGAGCATGCCACATGACATCCACAAATAAGAGCAGCAAGAAACAAATACGTGCATCCTTGCTTTCCGTTCAATAGCACAACATAGTATTCAGCGCCTCTGCATAAGAATATCATTAGTTGGTGGAAGTGGGGCCCGTGGGTCCAGCAGAGGCAGGCGGATCTCTGAGTTCAAGGCCAGCCGGGTCTACAGAACAAGTTCCAGAGCAGCCAAGACTATGTAGAGAACAAACAAAAAAGAATAGCACAGTCCACGATGGACTGGATCTTCCTACATCAATTAGCAAAGAAATCAGTTCCTCACAGGCATGCCCACAGGCATGCAGAAAATTCCTCAATAAGACAATATTCCTAAACCGAGCAGGGGTGGTGCACGCCTTTAATCCCAGCATTTAGGAGGCAGAGGCAGGAGGATTTCTGAGTTCGAGGCCAGCCTGGTCTACAGAGAGATCCAGGACAGCCAGAGTTATAGAGAAACCCTGTGTAGGAGAAAAAAAAAAAGACAATATTCCTAGTCTTTGACTACTGGTTGCATCTACTTGGCATTTAAAACTAATAAGCATATTAAGTATACAATATAAACATTAAGTGCTTGATAAATGCATGTGATTATCTCCTGTACCCCAGGCTGGCCTATAACTCATTCTGTAGCCAAGGACCACCTTGGACTTCTGGTCTCCCTGCCTCCACCTCAATACCAGTGTGAGCCCCTCCTTCTAGAGCTGAGATCTACCTCAGGGCTATGTGCATACTAAGTTAGCACACAAACAAAGACACCCCAACCATCCTTCTTTTGTTTAACGATTTATTTTTATCATTTTTAAGTGTGTGGTATGTGAGTGTGTGTTCATGTGCGCCTGTGGGTATATGCACATGAGCACTGGATCCCCTGGAGCTGAACATTACTGACTGTTGTGGGCCCCTGCTATGGTGCTGAGAACTAAAGGTAGATCCTCTGGAAGCGTAGCAACCGCTCCTAACCGCTGGCTGTGCCGTCTCTCTGGCACTCCTCATTTTTGTCCTTATTTCTGAGACAAACTCATCTTCCTGCCTCAGTCTCCCACATACTGGCATGACAGGTGTGAGTCACCAGGCCCAGCTGGGACACACTCCTCCACCACAGCTACGAGTTCCCTGACTATTTTCAGAGACCGGATGGTTCCATTCGAACACGTACTCGCCATGTCCACGGTGACGGTTCCTTCAAACCAGACAATTTTCACGCCCCACTGCACACCCGGTGCCTATAGTCTGGTATGCAGCTTCACTCTTAGGTCTCAGCTCTGAGGCCGACCGTGTGTCTGAAATCCCAGAGTTTGAAAAGTAGAAGCAAGAGGACCGGGAGTTCAAAGCCAGCCTCGGCTACGAGGGGGCCCTACTCAAAAAGGAAAAAGTTGAAGAAAAGCAGGTACTTTCAATGCATTTAGTTTAAACTAGTTTGATACTGGTTTATTTGTTAGCAAACTATGGTTCCCGTTACATAGTATTTTAGCTTTGTGTTTGTTTAAGATAGCCTTTACATAGAATTTTATTAAAGAAAAATCCAACTTCATGTTTGTATTTCTCTGTTATCCCAATCTATCTATCTATATCTATATCATCTATCTCTATATCTATATATATATGACAAGAAATAAAATAACTGCCAGAAAATGTTAAAAATATAAGCTGGATATGATTGATGATTGATGCCTTTAATCCCAGTACTGGAGAGCTGAGGCAGGAGGATTGCCAATTTGGGCGACATAGCAAAACGCTGTCTCAAAACAATAACAACAAAAGAACTCTACAAATATTAGTTGATAGCCACAGGAATTAGCTAGGAACCACAGGCTTCTACCAACCATTATGGAAACCCTTTTTAGTGAGTTATGCATTAAACAAGGAAGGGAAAGCAAGGGAAACTGGACCCTCACAGAGCAGAGTGACTTTCCTAAAGCCAGATAACTAGACGGAGAAGGAAGAGAGGAGCTCACAGAGGCCTGAGACAGATGAGGAAGGCGATCTTTGCCGCTCATCTGTCAAAGGCAAGGCCAAGGTCTCGTGCAAACGTTCTCTGGCAATTCTAAAGACATCAGCATGCCAGGTCAAGGCAAATACCTAACTAAAGGGCTAAGGGGGGTGGGATGGGGGAGCTGTGGTAGAGCGCCTGCCTGGCACACACAGGTTCTAGCCCCAGCACCACCACCCCCAGTAAAAAAAAAAAAAAAAAAAACATAAAACCATAATGGAAACAATCCATTAGCAGTTGACATTTCGCAATGCCTCCGAGGTCAGAAGAGACAATGAAGAACCTGTCAACAGCTGCTTCCAGAAGAATCATTCATTAAAATTAAACCACAGAAAAAAAGTGATAAATACAGTTAACAAGAGTTAGCTGAGTGCTATTAACTGCGGGACAGGCAGTTCACAAGAGCAGCTCGGAAGGGAGGGCGAGAGGAGATTTAAGGGGAGGTGGCAGGAAGCCTGCCAAAGAGGCGGCTTTGATTTGGAAATAGAGAAGTGCGGAAAGGATTGTGACATCCCGGCTCTTGGCTCTGCCTAGGACGGGACGTCATTTAGTCATCGGGTCTGTGAAAGGCTGTGAATGCAGAAAATAATGAGACCGCAGAAAACATGGCAGCCTAAGTAGGCGTGGCCTCGGAGAAAACCCACCTTCGTTGAGAAGCTATACCCATGGCTGTGTTTTGATTACTACACATGAGGTATGCACACACTATACATACATGTGGGGGTCATGTTTTTGTGCTGTGTAAAAGCCCGGCTGTTTAACTCACTCATTCAACAAATACTTGTGGATCATCGGTGGGGCGGCAAAGGCTACCCCTAAGGTGCTTGGGATATCCCAATGAACGAAGTAGGCATTCTAGTCAGGGAGAAAGAGACTCCATAAGCCACACAAACCATTCAGTAGCTTGCTTAAGTAGAAACTGGATAAATTGCTCAGTGCTTAAGGATGTCTATTGCCCTAGCAGACGCCCCAACCCTGGTCTCTTGCACCCACACCACGCAGCTCCTAACTACGCCAGCTCTCGGGGATGCAATACCTCTAGATTCTGCAGTCATGTGCACAGACATCCACACATATACCCATACATACATATACATACAATTAAAACTAAAAATCTGATGCAGTATGAGGGAAGGTACAGGAGGAGGAAGAGAGGAGAACCAACAGGAAAGGCAGAACTGTTATTTTAACTAGGGGGCGTGACCGGGCAAGGTGATAGGCTGAAAGCGAGGCTGGAAGAGTTAGGTGCTGGAGCCTAAGAACTTGCCCCAAGCCTGAACCCCACAGTGAGAATACAATCTCAAAACCAGAGTGCGGCGCAGTGGTAGAGAGCCTGCCTAGCGTGCAAAAGCCCAGAGTTCGATCCCCAGCGCTTAAAAAAAAAAAAAAAAAAAAAAAATGCACTTAGTGGCACACACCTGTAATCCTCAGGGGGCTGCGGTGTGATTGACAGGTCAGGGTGTACTTGAGGAGGGGGAGAGAGAGAGAAATGCAGGAGGCACGGGAGGAGTTAACAGATTAGCTTCAGTCAAGGTGGAAAGAGCCTGTCTGTGGGATGTGTGAGATCATAGGTCACAGCCCTTGGCTTCAGGGTCCAGGTGCTATGGAAGGTTCCAACTGGCTCATTTCCTATAGGGCTCACTAATACCAGCTGAGCGGGTGGCTTCTGTCACTCACTGAAAAACTCTCCATAGCTCCTGAGCTAGGTTCTGGAACGCACAGTGTGGAGCAAAGAGCAGGTCCGTGGGCAGCCCTGCAGCTTCCGCTGGTGGGGAGAGCTGGCTCAGACTGGTTTCTCTTTGCTCTGCCCACGTGACTAGACGTAGCTCCCAGGACTTCCCAGCAACCTGCCCCCCTTCCTCATCCCCCTTCTGATAGTCACACCACAGGCCCACCAGAAAACCACTTGGGACAAGGATCCAGGGCAGGGAGAGTCACCTCACAGTGACCTTCCTCTTTGGGACTTTTTTTTTTCCTTTTGTCAACTTGACTTTGAGAGAAATCTACCTTTCTCCTGCTGATCATCTAAAAAGCATTTCCTAATCACAAAGAAACGTTCTTTCCAGCCTGGCGGTGGTGGGTGGTGGTGCACGCCTTTAATCCCGGCACTTGGGAGGCAGAGGCAGGTGGATTTCAGAGTTCTGGAGGCCAGCCTGGTCTACAGAGTGAGTTCCAGGACAGCCAGGGCTACACAGAGAAACCCTGTCTTGAAAAAAAAGAAAAAGCCGGGCGTGGTGGTGCAAACCTTTAATCCCGGCACTTGGGAGGCAGAGGCAGGCGGATTTCAGAGTTCTCGAGGCCAGCCTGGTCTACAGAGTGAGTTCCAGGACAGCCAGGGCTACACAGAGAAACCCTGTCTTGAAAAACAAACAAAAAACAAAAAAAACAAAAAAAAAAAAAGAAAGAAAAGAAAAAAGAAACCTTCTTTCCTTCTTTTCTTAACTGTGTTCTGGGTGTATGGCTGAGGTCGAGGTAGGGGGCGGGGGTGGGGTGGGGGGCAGGGGGGGAGTTGTGGGGGTTTAGTGGCAAGGCACTGGGTGCTAAACAAAACAAAACCCAAAACAAACCAACCTCAATATTTTAAAGAATGCTCCTGCAGGGCACCTGAGCTCCATGACAGCCCCCCCAACTCCCATCATGCCACGGTTCTAGAGGCTCAGCTGCTATAGGCTTCCCTCTCGCCTCAACTCACTAAAGCTTTCGGAAGAAAATAGAGGATCGTGTCTGAATAAGTCTATATATTTACACATAACACATGTAACACATGCCTATGAAATGCAGAAATCTTATTCTAGATGATAATACCTTTAGAAGAAGGACCCGCTTTCTGTATTAGGCTACTCAAAACTCCTGAGGGATGCCAAGGTTACACACACACACAGAAGCTTCCAAGGACCTTACTCTCTGTTCTGGGAGAAAGAGCATAAGTAAAAGCCAATGATGGCCAATGACGCCTACCTACACCTTAACCCCAGACCCTGGAGGGAAGGGCAAGCAGATCTCTTTGAGTTCAAAGTCAATCCAATCTACATAGTGAGTTCTAGGCCACCCAGGGCTACACACTGACACCTCGATGCAAGAGAAAAGGTAAGCTCTGATGTAACAGGCCAAGTCCTGTAATGACTGTGACTAGTTAATACTAGGCAATAAGGCCCAATACAAACTGTACCAATGAAATGTATTACAGTCTTATAGACCCACAGCTTCTAATTTCATCTTAGCCATCTCTAGAATGGAGTCCATTTTCAATAGTAAAGTAACAGATAATCACTCTTTTCTTCATAAGTAGCACAACTTCCAAAACAAATAAAACAACATACACATAAAACAAAAATAAACAAATTTAAAAAAAATGGGGGAAAAGATGTCCTGTAATGTAACAGTTTCCTCCCAGATTGAAACATCCTATCCTATAGGAAGCTCCTGCTTCTTAAGCAACTCAAAATAGCTTGAGAGAAGTCCCTGAAACTGAGCAGACGCACCAGGCCCTGCCCCGCCAGAATAAGCAGGACAAACCGAGAGTCCCCTCTGACTGAAGAGGCTGCACTATGGAGAAGACTTTGAGATTACACCGGATGCCTGGAAGAAAAGACACCAGCCGAGACATCCGGAAAAGGTCTAGATCAACCGAAGCACCTGGAAAGGACACGCTCCAGCCGATTCGAGCTGCCTGCAGGCCGCGCTGTGTGCTCCAGGGTCCCGGTTTTGTGAGCTGTCTGTCACCCATGCTAGCTAGGGTGGGCTTGAGTGACGCACTGTCTGAGTCATTTCTGCTCCTGTCAGTAACCCTTCACCCACATTCCTGTAAGTAATCCCAGTAAGACTCCTGGTCCACCGAGTTGGACTTGGGTGGTATTTCTGCTTTATAGTCTGTTATGGGTTCCTATCTGGGCCGAGGAGAAGACCTGTGCTCCATCTCAGGGGACGTATAATCATGCAGCAACAGGGTCTACAGACATCGGCAATGGCTGTCCAGTGAAAGCTGCATGTGACATTAGGAAGAATCACGGATCCGACCAGAAAAGACCACAAAGGACAATTCTGTCTTGGAGTAGGGTTCTTTGGCGACAACAACGGAAAAGCTAGCGGCATAGGCCTGTGCTTTCAGCTCCTCATGAGGCCGAGGCCGAGTGGATCTTAAGTTCAAGGCCCCTTGGTTTTATCATCTAGATAATCCCAAAGTGAATCAGCAACCAAGGACTTCTTCCCTGGGTAGGCCTAAAGCAGTGGACTGCGTAGAGAAATAGCGTACATATATTAGCTGGTGGGCAGAACACAGAAAGACAACAGTAGGCATGGGGTCCTCTGTCAGTACAGTCCCAGTGCCCCCATTGAGTTGTCTGCGATACCAAACCCTTCTAGTTGTGGTGACACAAGGTAACTGTGTCTCCAGAAGTTTGGGCCTATCCTTGGCCAAGCCTTACTGTCCTAAGAACCATGTCATTATTTTTGAAAATAAAGAACAACAAAAGGAAATATAATCTTAGCAGGAATCCAGCTGGCCCAAGGGAAGTACTAAGAAAAAAAAAGTCTTGCCTGGTGTGGTGGCACACACTTGTAATCCCAGAGCTTGACAGGTGGATCCCCGATCGTTCAAGACTAGACTGATAGCCATGGCGAGTTCAAGCTAGCCAAGGCTACAAGTCTCTGTCTCAAAATAAATAGATAAAAAAAAAAAAAAAATGAAATCTGTTCATCACTTAAGGTCGTCTTGTTCTGTTCTGGTTTCATTTTTCTTATTTTGTTTGAGACAGGGTCTTTCTATGGAGCCCTGGCTGCCCCCAAACTATATATAGAACAGACTGGCTTCTGGTTCATAGCAACCCCTCGGGCCTCTGCCCTCTGAATCCTGAGATTTACTGCCATGCACAATCATGCCTGGCAGTGTTTTCTCTTTTCTTTTGACCTGTGAAATGCTTTTTTAAAAGGACTGAGCCAGAGGCTGAAGAAAGAGCTCAGTTGGTCCAGGGCCAGCTCTGTGAGCAGGAGGACCTGAGTTTGGATCCTGAGCACCCACATAAAGGTCCAGGAAGAGCAGTGCATGCACTAGGAAGATGGATCTGGAAACGTCCCTGACAGGCCAGCTGGTGTGGCAGAATCAGGCTCTATTAGAGACCCTGGTCTCAAAACATAAGGTGGAGCTTGCTGGAATACGACTTCTGGCTTCCACATGCATGCATAAAGACACACACACACACACACACACACACACACACACACACCTGACACAGATTCACTGTGGTCAGAAACAGACACATAGACACCATTTATGTGTTCAAGTGTAGACACTTGATCCACACACAGACAATGGAACCCGGGCTTCCCACAAGCCAAGCACATGTTCTACCACTGAGCTGAGCTACTCCCCTTCCCCGCCCCCCCCCTCACCCCCAAGGAAGATAGCTACTTCTTGTGAAGATTTTTTACAGGCTGGCATTTCCTTGTCAGGTATAAGCACCCTGTCCCCATTTCAGTTGCACAATGTGCAGTATTCATTGCGCACTTGCACGCATGCATGCCCACATCCTATTGGTACACATAGTTAACTCTTGCTCACCCGTGCAAGGATCACCCATCCTTTCTGGGAACAGGTTTTCTTCTACCCATACTCAGGGAGTATAACCAAAACTGGCTGTGAGACAACGAGAGGCTACCTGGGAAGCCACAGTTGCCAGGGACCCTGCCATCCATACTTCGCCAGACCCAGCACTATGGCGTCAGTGCTGGGACTTCGCACGCATAAAAACTACTCACATACAGAACCTCTCAAAGACAAGCATTGTGAACTAGGGAGAGAGATGGATCCTGCTGCCTTGATTCATGTGCCCAACTATAATTTTAAGTAACACATACATTTTTCAAAATAGGAAAGCAAAGGACTGCTACATTCCCAATACACACAGGGTTTGGGGAGGGGCCACTTTTTCTTCTCATGACAAACACCTGGTCTTCTTCAAGTGATTGCACATCTGGTATCCAAAACCACTCAAAGACTCACTAGAGGTAGCCCCTTATATCCTACCTGTATACTTACTTGATATTGTTTCATAAATGCGTTAGTCGCATGCGTTTAAATACACCCACAAGTCATTTTTTATACAATCTCAGTTCCTACAATGGGCAAATGTAGTAGAAGGACTTGTGCCTTTTTGCGCTCTCTGGTTCTCTGCTTGTATCCTGGACTTATTCAAAGCAGGGTCTGTGGCAGCACGCTGGGAACATTCAAATTGTAGAAGAGAGGGGAGGGAAGACAGGTGTAGGATCCCGAGGCTGACACAGAAGCTTTGTTCGGATCTCAAAAATCAGAACAAAGAAAGAACACCACCACCAATGCCAGACAAGAACAAGGAGGACGGACAGACAGACAGACGGACAGGCGAGCAAAGAGGCAAATGGGAGAGATGCCAGCCCGAATTTTCCACAGGGGCCAGCAAGCTTGCAGTTAACAGCATCGGTGAGATCCGGGTGAGCCGGTATAGCCCACACTACTGGCACAAGCAGAAATCACCTGTTTCTCGGCCACTCATTTCTCCGGGGATTTTGTTTTTCTACTCTCAGTGGAAAATTCCATTCACTGCTCCGCCATTATTTAGAGTATGCAGCAAGATCTGCAGGTTTATAATCTCAGCTTTGCAAGGGACTAAGGAGAGCTGTGTAAACTCAAGGCAGGCCTGGGACTCCCTTTTCAGATAAAATGAGAACAAGCTAAGGGTATACAGTTCAGGGGTAGAGAGCTTGTCCGGCATAAGCAAGGCACCAGGCTTTCTGTCTCGACTGAAGGGGACCCAGGGGGAAGCTGTCTCCTGCCCTCCCCTCTGCCGCTTTAGTATAATAATGCTAATAGAACATAGAAGAAGCAACTCTAGAGAATCAGAGCCAATAAGAAGCCAGGCTCAGACCTTTTCTGGGGTGTTTTACTGACACGGGGATTCAGGGCTACACAGAAGGTGGCGGGGTACCATTTCCTCCCAAATCTCTCAGTCCGGGGTATTTCCATCAACTTAAGCTGAAGTCTGAACAATACTCTTGTTGCCACACCAATTCTGGTGGTGGGGTCCTCCCCAAGACTCCACTCCCACCCCCAGGCCTCCTTCCGTGGAACCGGAGTCATGTACGCTTTGCCGCTGTGGACATTCCCTCACTAGTTATTCTCGGGAGCCTTTAGTTTCAGTAGGCAGTTGTTTCGACTAACGCACACCTCATGTGATATTCAACTAGGAAATCCATGTCGTCGGAAGACACAGAGACTGCTCCCAGGTCTTAAGTTCTCAATCAGGCCAGAAATCGAAGGGCTCCAACAGAACCTTTACCTCGGGATCTTTCTGACAAGCCTTTCAAGCTGCATTTAATGTTTCCATTGTGGATTCGTAAAGGCCACCAATGTGGATTGTACACTCATGCAAAAAAAAATTTTTTTTCAAAGTCCTGTGAACCACGTTTCAGGGCAAGGTTTTGGGTTTTACCCCTTACGGTTATATCTTATCTTAGAAACAGGAGCTTAGGTCCATATTTAAGGATCGTTCCCTGTCCTCACCAACATCCAGATACTAAGTCTTGGGCAATCCAGAAAAGTCTGAAGACTTGATTGGAAATGTCTCAAACAAGCAGATGCTTCTGGTGCCCGTCAAAGCTCAATCATCTGGGCCACGAATTACTTTTAATCCTGAGTTTAAGAGTCTAATGTTGGGGAACTGGGCTGGCAGCAGCTGAGGGTGGAGATTGTCAGAAATTAGAGGCCAACCTCAGCTACATAGTGAGAACTTGTTTCCAAAGGAAACACACACACACACACACACACACACACACACACACACTAAAAGGACAATGTTAAGGCTGGAGGGAGTGGGGTTCAGTGGTAGAACGACTTGCCTACAGTCTATAGGGCCCTGGGGTGGACTCCCCAGCACTCCGCAGGCGAGACGCATAGAACCTGGACAATCATGTAAGAACAATTTCATTTACATTAACCTTCTAAAAAATATCATTACCTAAAATAGGTTGTACCTGTAAATGAAAGACATTCTTATCATATGAGGAAATGAAAGTAGTCTTTTAATTTGTTTTGTTTTGGGACTACCAAGTAGCCCAGACTGGAACTCAGTACTAAGTCCCTAAGTACTCAAGTAAAAATACTAAGCACAGAGAATGCAAATCCAAAAAAAAAAAAAACTATCGTTTCCTTGATTTTTTTTTTTTTAAACCATCAATATCACCAACCGCTTTAGGAACAAAGCAGAACTCTGCATCCTGAACACAGGGACAAACTGATAAATAGATAGTAACGTTTTTTAAGAACTAAGAACTAAATAGCCCGACGTGGTTGTACATGTCTGTAATTCTATTACTTGGGAGGGTGAGGCAGGAGAACCAGAAGTTGCAAGCCAGCTCGGGCCAGACTATGAGAAAACTTCAGGAGGCCAGAGATGGCTTGGCCATCTCGCTGTGTAACCCTGTCGGTGTACGTTCAACTTTTAGAACTCATGAAACGGTGAGAGAATTCACGCCACAAAGTTGTCATCTGATGACTACATCATCGCACGTGCACAGCCACCCGCACCCACACACACTCACACATGTGCACACACACAGAAACTGTAAGTATTGTCAAGAACACTACTGAGGGTTCTGGAGACGTGGCTAAGGGGTTAGGAGCAGACCAGGAGCCATGGCATTTCCCATAATCCTCACCACACAGAGCTGTCACCACTGCCTGCGACTTCAGCTCCAGAGACTCCTGAGTCTTCCTTCTGAACTCCTCGGGTACTGCACTCTTATGCATACGCACACACAAGCACACAGCAAAAGCAAAGCACACCACAAGCTGAAGAAGAGGCTGGGTGGCTAAGAGCTCCCGCTGTTTGTCAAAAAAAAAAAAAAAGGAAGTTTAGATCTCAGCACCCACATCAAGCAGCTCCTTTTGGCCTACACACACACACACACACACACACACACACACACACACATACACCAAATACAAATAATGTAAGTCTTGGGGCTGGGGAAATTGCTCCGTGGTTAAGAGCACTGGCTGCTCTTCCAGAGAACCTGGGTTTAATTCCCTGTACCCATATGGGGGTTCATGACCTTCTATAATTCCAGTTCCAGGGCTTCCAACTTTCTTCTGGCCTTGAAGGTGTTAGACACACATGTGGTGCACAGACAATCAGGCAAAAACTCATGCACACACAAAAAAATTTTAATTAAAAAAAATAATGTCTTGGGTTAGAGAGATGGCTCAGTGGTTAAGAGCACTGACTGCTCTTCCAGAGGCCCCGAGTTCAATTCCCAGCAACCACATGGTGGCTCACAGCCATCTCTAATGGGATCTGATGCTCTCTTCTGGTATGTCTGAAGACAGTGTATTTATATACATAAAATAAATAAATAAATCTTTAAAAAAAAATGTCTTGGCCAGGTGGGTAGTATTGGCAGACACCTTTAATCCTAGCACTCAGAAAGCAGAGGCAGGCCTAGTCTACTGGTTGAGGCCAGCCTGGTCTACAGAGTGAATTCCAGGACAGATAGACTGAGGCTACACACAGAAACCCTGACTCAAAACACCAAAATAACAATAATGATAAGAAAAATAACAATATCTTTTTAAAAAAAATCAATGGAGTGCCATAAAATAAGGTTGCTTCATTTTGAATCCTAGACAGGCAATGGACAGAAAAGAGGAGTTTAAGAATTTGGATTTTAAAACAAAACACTTGCTGGCACTTACACAGCTGTAAGTGCAGCTATTCAGAAAAACTACGGCAGGAGACTCACAGGTTTTAGTCCAGCCTAGATGATGTAAAGGAAGCCGATCTCAATAAATAGGTGATTGCACTAAGAGAGCTGGGAGTGTAGTGACGAGGCACTGGCCCAGCAGGATGGACTCCCTGAGTTCAGTCCTCGGGGAGGGACAGATGACAGCACTCTCCTTTGTGGCACTGGAGCTCCTTTGAACCTGACACTACAAACACTCAAGAATCAGCACATCCTATCTAGTCAGAAAACGGTAGACGGAAGGCCTTGCCATGCGGCCTGCCTTCATTTAAAGACGTGAATCACGAAGCTGGCACAAATGAGATTCTCCGTTCTCTGTCCTCCTAGGATGTAGCTTCCGGCCTCCAGGGTCTCCATCAGAACAAGGGGAAGGTCAAGGTAGACGTGAAAGATACCCAGGCGACCCCCTCCCCTCTTCCTCTGGTTCCAACTCTGGCCGCTGTGTTTTGGGGGTACTAGCCCCGAAATCATCATCACATAGGCTTCCGAGACTACTGGTGTAACTGAAAGGCAGCCAGAGCCCCACAAAATGCTGCCTTCTCCCTTTGGCTGGGGGGCTTTGGTCCATCTAGAAGCTGTGCCCTATGCTGGCAATGTTTGCCATGTAGCTGTGGCTTCTGCACGTCTCAAACACCTCTGATCTAATGACCACCCTCTGGTGATGAAAACGTCCACCCCTCCCGGCCGGTACACCCTTTGCGTTCCTTAGTTTGACTCCACAGTAAGACTCTTATTTACTATTTATTTATCTATCTTGTTTGCTCGTTTGATTTTTGTTTTGGCAAAGTCTCAGTGTGCAGTCCTTAGCTGGTCTGGAATTTGTTTTGTAGACCAGGCTAGCCTTGAACTCGGATGACTCCTCCTACCCCTATCTTTCAAGGGCTGGGATTAAAGGTAAGAGCCACCAAGCCCTGCTTTCCAGCTGCCCTGACCCTCCAATGCGCTGCTTTGGCCTCCTGTAGAATAAAAGGCATGAACCGCCCCAAGCCTGCGGTTTTCATTAATTAATTAACTCAGAGGACAACTTAGAGGATTGGTTTCTCCTTCCATCACCGCTAGGGAAGGCTAGAACTCAGGTCCTCGGGTTTGGAGGCAAGCCACCTCACCAGCTTGCTTGAAGAACAGTTTTGATTTGTAATCCTCCTAAGGAAACTCCTAAGTGAGTCACTAACAGACTCACTGGAGGGGAGAAAAGTTCCGACTTTCAGCTCACAGAAGTAATGGGGAAAACAAAAGCAAATTAAACATGGCTCGTAAGTACGCCGAGGATATCTTTTCATCGATTTGATAAGAGTTAATAAGGAAGCCACATCCCTAAGTGCCTTAGGACAGTATTAGAGCGCCAGTCAACTTTTACCTAATTAAAACAGAGAGAGTCCTCTATCTGAAATTTTCCATTTCCATTCATTTTAACTGATTTCTTAGACACCCAGTGACTGCAGCCATATCAGATGTTATATTTGGTAGACTCTACTCTTTTCTCCAGATTGAATTCTCCGCTGGAAACAACAACTGAGCTTCCCCGAGAGTGGCCTTCAGAGATGAATGTGTACAGGAAGCGCCCCATCTGCTCGGGCGAACACTTCAGCGAGACGCCCCAGTCACCCAAAATTCCCAAATCTCACGCTAATAATCCGCATCTAGTCACCTGTGCCTCAAAGAGACAAGAGACCCATCATGGTTTCCCCCCTATGGAAAAAAGACTCAGGTCTGCAGGAAACACGATGTGGCCGACCATATGATTATCTGCTCTTCCAAAAGCTGACACTTTAAAAAAAAAATCTTTTTATAAACCTTTTAACTTCCCACTAGAGAAGGAAGGCGGTCAAATGAGAGATAAATACTGAGGGGGGAAAGAAAAAGAGAAAAAAAAATATTTTCCAAAAAAAAATCATGGAAGATTGGGGACAGTAGTCAGAACTGCCAAAAGTCTACCTTACCTTCCGTAAGTACTTGGCGTCGCCCACGTCAGAAATTAATACCTTCACAGCCCGGTAGCAATCTACAAGGCTAGGAAGTCACCTACAACATCTTCGCCGGCCGCCCTCTTTTAAATAGAAAACCAAGTCAAAGA
The DNA here is from genome assembly GCA_964023405.1 of Apodemus agrarius. Classification (NCBI taxonomy): domain Eukaryota; kingdom Metazoa; phylum Chordata; class Mammalia; order Rodentia; family Muridae; genus Apodemus; species Apodemus agrarius. Next base: position 41,535,367 of record OZ030016.1, on the reverse strand, counting down.
GTCTCCAAGCTACTTCCCACCATGCGGCTTAAAGCAACAGATCGCCGCTCTAGGCTTTAACTCTTCCCGGGCTCTGGGAATTCCAGTTTGTCACAATTTCTTAGCTTGAGCGACCTGAGGTAAGAAACTTCTCCCCGGCCCAGAGCCTGGCTTCTCCGGGTCCGGGCGCTCGCTCGCTCGCTCGCTCCACTCGCTTGCTCGGCGGCCGGCTGGGCTTGGTCGTCCGAGCGGGCTGCGGGGGCGGCTGTGGCCCGGGCGGAGCGGCACGGGGTCGGATCCCGCGGAGCGCGGCGGAGTCCGGCTGCAATCCGTGCCTCCGCAATCCCGGCTCTTCCCGGTTCCCTCCCTCCGCCTCCTGCCCTCCCCCAGACGAGGCCATTCGCCTCACAGTAGCAAGGTTGTCTCGTATACTCCCTTCCCTTAAACTCACCAAACCAGATTTTTACTCCCAACACCGGCAACTTCCCGTAAATCTGCACTGAAATTTTATCCTGCTCGCTGAGCCTCCGCTGGCCGAAGGCCAGTGCAACATTCCTGTTGTTTTAGAAGCGCGGATACCTTAGCCGAAGGTTTTAAAAAAAAAAAATCATATCGAACTGTCTCCGATACGAAGGATTTAAGAACTTGGGCAGCTCAAAAAGTCACATCCATTTCAGACATCCAGAAGGGACCCCAGAAGTGGCACCTGCCCCACCTGGGGACATCTAGGAGAGTGGCTTCCGGCCGCCTGTGGCTGTTCCGAGTAAGCCACCCTGAGCCGCCACCGAGGACTAAGGACCCTGCGCCTGACTCCCGGGGGAGCAGAGCCACCGCCCCCGGGCCTTGCGGGGCAGGAAGGCGCTGGAGCAGGTAGGGCGGCAGCGAGCCCCGCCGCGGGCCTGCAGGAAGTCAGGACCTCCTGGGCTGTCCTTACCTGAGGCTGAGCATGGCTCGGTGAGCACAGGCAGGAGCGTCACCCGGCCGGAGCTCTGACCTTTGCCGGGGCCTTCACAGCAGGGCCTGGGGCCTGGGCGCCGCTCGTTCAAAGTGGCTCATTCTTAATGCGCTCTGACCTAGTGTTACAGCTGGTTTCTAGAAAGGGAACAAAAACAGTGCATGGAGAAACTGCAGCCAAGCCCTCCTCGATCCTTGCCTCTGATCACTGGGAAAGCGGCTCTAGGTCTGACCCCATCCCCACTCCCAGGAAACCCACCCTAGGGCCGCGGTCCCCGCCCCACCCCTCGGGTTACCTGTTTATACAAGAATTAAGGAGCCTCCCGCATTTCAATGGAGCGCTAAGCCTGTTTGCAGGCGCGGAATCAGCCAACAGGAATCGAATTCTGTGACTAAACAAACTAGAAGAGGAAGCGGGCACCACAAGGAACCTAAAGTTGTGATTTCGGGTTGCAATGTCATGCAACTGAGAAAAAAAAAAAAAGAAACATACTGTTTCACTGTAGTTTAATTAAAAGAAGAACCCAAAACTATTTCCCCCATCTAGTTAAATGGAAGCTGAAAAGAGTATCATAGCATTAGCCACCGTTGTCAGTGATATTATTATGTATAATGGCCCTTCCCCCCCCCCTGCCCCGTAGAAAACGTGCAATGAAAGTTAGAAGGAGGCTCCAGACCCAACGCCGAGCCTCACTATCTGTGAGCCTGTGAGCATGTTATTTAACCGCCAGCTCTGAGTTTCTGGAAGATTCTAAAGATGGGAGTTTTGCATTCGCTGTGGCCAGTCTCAAGGAGAAACACGAAGTCTTTGTAAAGGGGTGTGCAGCTGATTTTCGTCTCTGTGTAAAAGTTTCAAGGGGCCTGGAGAGAAGTTTACCCTGCATTCCGAGAAGTGCAAATCCGACGTCTGTCTGTGTCACCTGTGTGGTTCTGATTCAGATTTAAGCACTTGACCTGCCCGCCACCCTGCGAGTTACTCCAAAGGTTAAAAGTACTAGATAACAGTGAACCATGCGGTTTGAAAATCGGTGGATGCAGAGAGGAAAGGGAGGCTTGAAAACTCAGTATCAGTACTAAATAATAGCGGAGGGTAAAGGGGAATCGGTGTCTGCCCTTTATCTTCCTTTTAACTGGACATAGAAATGAAGAAATCCTAATCTCTTTATGTTGAGGCTTTTCTTACTCAGGAGCCCTTTCACCCATTTCCTTAATCTGATCCTCAGGTCTGTCCCAGTTCTGGAGGTGAAGACACTGTCCACACAGAGGTTAGGTGAGCAGTCCAACTCTTCCGAGAGCTGGCCTTTCCCGTCTAATCTAAGAGTCGAATCTTACCACCATTAGTAAAAGTAATTCCTGAAGCCAGCCAGGAATTCTGAAGCCCTCCATCCTTTTGATCTTTGATCTTTTATCTTTTAGGCAGCGAAAGTCAAGCCAGACCAGTTTAACCATGTTCTGGATTCTAAATCAATCGAGTCTTTGTTGATAGGTGCGTGCTCTGAGACTCGAATACTGTAGAAAACTCCCAGTTCCACGCACTTCCTAGGGGGTTGATACAGTTAGGTAGCAACCAAGATTCCCACAGCTGTAAAAAGGCTTGGAAACCCCGTTTCCAAGAGACTTTCTGAGCTACAGGAGGCACAGCTCTGTACTTCAAAATAGGTTTTTCCATAGGGAGCGCTGGGCCCAGCCTCGAGAAGCAAGGACCACAGTGATTAGAGCCAGGGTCTTAAAGTCAGCAAGAAAGTCAACAGGAAAGAAAGGGAGAGGGGGAGGGGGAGGAAGGGAGGGGAGATGAAAGAGGTGTAGCTCAGTGGTTGAGCACTTGGCCTAGGATGAATGCAAATACGTAGAGGCCAGGTGACAGCGGCCGGCGGAGTTAGCTGCACCTGGGAACCGAGCCCCGGAGAAAGGCTCCAGGAAGCAAGCCTTCCTGGGTGCTTCTGAGCCCTTTGTTCCTTTGCATCAAATGCTCAATGGCTGCCTGCTTTTCCCTGCCTTTTTGCCCTTCTTTTACCCATTGATAAAACCTTTAATCCCAGCACTTGGGAGGCAGAAGCAGGTGGATTTCTGAGTTCGAGGCCAGCCTGGTCTACAGAGTGAGTTCCAGGACAGCCAGGGCTACACAGGGAAACCCTGTCTCAAAAAAAAAAAAAAAAAAAAAAAAAAAAGCAAAACAAAACAAACAAACAAACAAAAAAGTAAACTGGTGTGCTACTGTTGCTCGTTTGTGTGACAGTGTAGCACTGTAGCCCAGGCTATCCTGCTTCAGTTTCCAAGTGATAGGATTGCTGACACACACTGATACATCCAGCTTCCAAGTGGGTATGATTCTTTTGTGAGTTGGTGTTTAGGAAACATAAAGGGGGTGAGAAAGAGGTTAAGACAAGATTCCATATAGCCCAGGCTGGCCAAGCAAAACATGTATAATTATTTTCTCTATTCTCCACTTCTCTCCCTATGAGTATAGCAAAGAATATACAGATTTTTTTTTCCTTTAAAAGTCTGTTTTGCACTCTGCTGTCCAGGCTGGTCTGGAGCGTAAACACTGAGGCCACCTTCCTGCTCCAGGGCAACCACTCCTGGCTAAAATGAACTTTCTGAAATGACAGATGCTGAGCTTGGTGGTAGCTTAGGACTTTAACCCCAGTACTCAGGAGGCAGAGGCAAGCAGATCTTTGTGAGTTTGAGGCCAGCCTGGTTTACAGTGCAAGTTCTAAGACAGTCAAGGCTATACAAGGAAACTATCTCGAAAAACAAAACAACAAAACAAAAGGCAGACTATGAAGAAAAAATAAGTATAAGCTTTTGTTATTTCTGTTTGGGGATGACCTTCGTGCCCACCAAGTCCCACTCTGAGTCGTCTTAGCCCTCCAGCCCAGGACTTGGATTTTCTGCCCCTGTCCCATTCTGCCTCGGAAGCAGGGTTCCAGAATCAGTACAAAGAACATGAAGATTTGAATCCTGGGCCGGGGAGATGGCTCAGTGGCTAACACTTGTTGCACTCGTGTAGGAACCTGAGGTAGAACACGCAAAACCCAGCTGGGCGGTGGTGGCGCATGCCTTTGATCTCAGCACTTGGGAGGCATAGGCAGGAGGATTTCTGAGTTCGAGGTCAGCCTGGTCTACAGAGTGAGTTCCAGGACAGCCAGGGCTACACAGAAAAACGCTGTCTCGGAAAAACCAAAACCAGAACAAACAAAACCACAAAACCCATGTAGAGCCAGTGCTTCTATAGTGAGACTCCCTGGAAGTCAATGGGCCAGCTGGTCTGCTACATACAGCACCGACTCGCAAAGAGATTCTGTCTCAAACAAGTTGGAAGGCAAGCCCCAACACCCGGGCTTGTCTCTGACCTACACACACACACACACACACACACACACACACACACATGCTCAGCCATACACACATTATACACACTCACTGAGAGATTTGATTTCAGTTTAACCTCTGAGGTGACCGATGTCATACAAACTACTCGGGTGCTCTGAGTTTCAGTTCCTGCATCTGAGAAATAACATCTACTCCTCTGGATTTTCAGGGGTTAAATGCAAGACAAATTCTCAGCATGGTTCCTGGCACTTAGAAAAATACACTGGAAACACCATTTCCTGTGTATTGGTACCTGGAAAACACCTACCCCAAGGCTCTCAAAGAATTGTCTTTCCTATATTTAAAGCTTAGTTCAATGCTGTGCCAAGACGTTCTCATTAAGCGGCAAGGCTCAGACCTTTGTAAAGAACCAAAGTACAGTTAGAACTACTCACGTATGTGACATTTCCAAAGAAACATTAATTATCGATGCTGATCACAACTGTGTGGAGCAAGATAGGTAAGACACAAATCATTAGCATTATTACCCCAGAGCTCAGATTCAGGAACTGAGTTGTCAGCAATTTCTCCAAGTTTCCACAGAAACTTCCAGAGGTGGAGTTTCTGTGGCTTCTCACTATCCCATGGCGACGGAAGCCATGGCTGCTTTTCCTGCACCCAGTTAAGGAACAGATTAAAGAAGCTACAGGTGTGGTGGCCAATGTCTTTAATCCCAGCACTCTGGAGGCTGAGGCAGGAGAATATGTACTAGTTCAAGAACGGCCTGATCTACCTCGTCTACACAACAAGCGCCAACACAGCCAAGGCTACACAGCGAGTCCCCTCTCTAGTGTATTAAAACATTTACTTCTCCAAGCCTCGCCTTATGGCTGATGGCAGCCCCATCTGCTCATGATAAGGATTGAATAACAATACACACACACTCACAGACACAGAAAGACAGATAATTCCCAGTAATCATTTCCCCCCTTACTACTGAGGAGTTACCCACCTCAGCCACACTACAGCACTGTAGTCTCTTAACCCATGGGAGGTCTAAATGGACAGTATTCAGAGAGCTGTCTCTGGACCATGGCATCAGTGCTCCCGTTTCTCTACAGAACAATGTTTTACTACAACCATGGTGAGGCCATGATAAATGGCTTTTATTGGGGTGGGGTAGGGCAGGGACACCTGTTATTTATTTCTTGTCAGAGCTGATAATATCTTCTCAGTAATTTTATTTTCTCCTTATCTCCTTCATTTCTTCTACTTTTATCTGGACCAGAACAAGTGTTGGGAGCTAAGATGAAGCCACCCACTTGAGTCCCAAACTCTATGGAGACTGGGGATACTTCCTTCATTAGAAATCCTTCAAAAACTGAATCCAACGTTAATTCAGAACAGGCAACCAGAGTCAGAGAGTCCTCTCCTCCCGCCATCTTTACAACCTCCTGGGTTTTCTTATCTGAGGACCCTGCTCATAGAGGACTTAAAAAACAAGACACTTTTCATTTCCAACTTTAATATTAAATCCCCACTGGATCTAATATGTGCAAATGCAAGACATGTTATCCCCCCAAGCACTCTAATCCAAAGGATTAAACCCAGTTGCCAAACTCAGACCTTGGTCACCGCCCATGGGTGAGGAGGGCCATTCAGAAATCTATTAGACAGTCTGGCTTGGCAGTGACCATGCCGCACGGTAGGAGGGCCTCTAACTGAATTTTAAAAATGTACTGAGTTCACAGAAAAGAGAATTAAGTGTAGCAGGGGTTCCCTCTGAACATTAATCTCAGAAGCCAAATCCTTCATTTTGTGAAAGGCCTTCAATACAGGAGTCCCTCGACCTTCGTCCCTCTTGCACAAAGAGCTGTGCCAGAAGCTGCCCGCTGAGAGGAAGGCAGCGCTAATGTAAATTGTAGGCCCTTAAAGGCCCACTCAAGGCCAAGCACTGGTTTTGTTAAGGCAGCAAAGGCTATTAATTCCTTCATATCTCTTTAAGACTTATTCCCCACACCAGATCTCTAGATTTCTGTTTATTTTATAATGGAAAACAGCCTCACACAAAGAACTCAATCAGCTGGCAAAACTTATCAGAAAAAGACTGCCAACATGAAATTTGCTAATATTTATTAACAGCTTATTAGAGTGTTTGCCAGGCAGTATCATGTGCTCCACATACATTAACTGTGTAAACCTTACGGCAGTGCCATGAGATAGAGATCACTGTCCTGTCCCTGCTATTGATGAAGAGACCAGCAGGCAGAGCAGGGAGGTGACACAGCTAAGGACCCACTGCTAGTGTGTGGCAGAGCCACGCAGCCTGGCCTTGCGATCCTAACCATGACATCCCACGACCTCTCACAGGATGTCGGGTTTTTTTGGCTAGTACTGTGTCATGTGAATCTGTGTGGCTATCCTCCTGGCTGTATCCAGATGGACCCAAGACCAGTGTCTGAGCGGGTGTGGTAGCACATACTTGAAATCCTAATTCTTTTTTTTTTTTTTTTTTTTTTTTTTTTTGGTTTTTCGAGACAGGGTTTCTCTGTGTAGCCCTGGCTGTCCTGGAACTCACTCTGTAGACCAGGCTGGCCTCGAACTCAGAAATCCGCCTGCCTCTGCCTCCCAAGTGCTGGGATTACAGGCGTGCGCCACCACGCCCGGCTTGAAATCCTAATTCTTAGGAGGCTGTGGCAAGAGCTCAAGGCTAGCCTCGGCTACATTGCAAGTTCAGGGCCAGGGGCATAGCAAGACCCTTGGAGGGGTGGAGAATGCAGCTAGTGCCTAGCACATAGTAGGGCAGTGTGGATATACATCTAAATATTAGGATCCCAAATGTTCAGAAGAGTGTATCAGGAGAAGTGGAGTCTAGGTTAGCTCAACTCAGCCTTAGAATCATATGTGAGAATGGCTGACGGGTAATTTCACGGTACTGACTGTAAGAATACATGAAGGGCGTAGCTAGCAGTGCTGGCACAAGTCCTTGGTTCAGTTTCTAACGACTCAAACAAAAACAAAAACAAAAACAAAAACAAAAACAAAAACAAAAAAAAGCTTCCAAGGTTTGAGGAGTGTGTTCCCAAAGGTTTTAATGTGAGGCATACTGTAGGAAATGACCCTTTTTTTTACAGAAAAGAATTAACTGCAGATATGACCATAAAAGCCATATTCAAATGATGTAAACATTACCAGCCATGGTATACACAGGCATGCCCATAATTCCAGTACACACACACATAGGCAGGAATGCTGGAAGCTTCCTTGGAGGCCAGGCTTGTCTGTGAAACAGAGACTCCGTTTGTTTCAAAGTTCTAAAGACGGGAGCTGCAGAGATGGCTCAGTGGTGAAGAGGACTCGCTGCTCCTCCAGAGGAGCTGAGTCCAGTTCCCAGCACCCACCCCGCGTGGCTCACAACTGTCTGCACTTCAGCTCCAAGGGACCCAGAGTCCTCTCCTGACTGACGGGAGCACTCATGCGTACATCCCTGCATACATATGTGCAGATACGTATCTGCACATGTACATAAATAAATAATAAAACAAATTGCTTAAAAAGAAGCATTCTTTTCTTTTTCTTTCTTTTCTTTTCTTTTCTTTTCTTTTCTTTTCTTTCTTTCTTTCTTTCTTTCTTTTTTTTTTTTTTTTTGGATTTGATTTTTTTCCAGACAGGGTTTCTCTGTATAGCCCTGGCTGTCTTGGAACTCACTCTGTAGACCAGGCTGGCCTTGAACTCAGAAATCCACCTGCCTCTGCCTCCCAGAGTGCTGGGATTACAAGCATGTGCCACAACCGCCCAGTTAAGAAACATTCTTTTTCTTTTCTTTTCTTTTCTTTTCTTTTCTTTTCTTTTCTTTTCTTTTCTTTTCTTTTCTTTCTTTCTTTCTTCCTTTCTTTCTTTCTTACTTTTTTTTTTTTTGGATCTTTTGAGACAGGGTTTCTCTGTGTAGCCCTAGCTGTCCTGGAACTCACTCTGTAGACCAGGCTGGCCTTGAACTCAGAAATCTGCCTGCCTTTGCCTCCCAAGTGTTGGGATTAAAGGTGTGTGCCACCACCGCCCGGCAGAAACATTCTTTTTTTTTTTTTTTTTTTTTTTTTTTTTTTTTTTTTTCCGAGACAGGGTTTCTCTGTGTAGTTCGGGCTGTCCTGGAACTCACTTTGTAGACCAGGCTGGCCTCGAACTCAGAAATCCGCCTGCCTCTGCCTCCCAAGTGCTGGGATTAAAGGCGTGCGCCACCACGCCCGGCAGAAACATTCTTTTTAACTTCTTTATTTAGTCGGTCTATGTGTGTGCACACATGGAGGTGTGGGGGACACCTTGTGGGAATTAGCTCTTTCCTTTCTCTATGTGGGTCTCCGGGGTCAAACTCGGATCACAGGGCTTAAGTACCTCTGCCTTTACCCACTGAGCCGGCTCACCAGCCCTGTGAGGGAACATTCATAGCTTTGCTTCTATTGCTTTCCTGTGTGGAAAGCCTTTGTTTTGAGAGTCTATCCATCCATCAACAGGGCACACACCGATCATTTGTCACCAGGGTAGGTACAACAGCTAAGAACAGTCTGCCGAGCATGGCATTACATGCCTGTAAATCCAACTTGGGAGGCAGAGGCAGGAAGAGCTGGAGCTCAAACCAGCCCTGGCTACCTGAGACCCTTCCCACTGAAAGAAAGCAATACAGAGGCAAAGGCCAACCTGAATTATGTCCCCGTTGCCTATGAGCAAATATCATTTTGTGTTTTGTTTTGTTTTGTTTTTTGAGACAGGGTTTCGTAGCCCTGGCTGTCCTGGAACTCTCTCTGTAGTCCAGGCTGGCCTCGAACTCAGAAATCCGCCTGCCTCTGCCTCTGCCTCCCAAGTGTGCCACCACTGCCCGGCATGGGCAAGTATCTTGACCACTGGGGTCTTTAGACTCCTCACTGCCCCTCACCTCAGTAGGGACGTCCAGTGTATGGTCGTATGCAAGGTGCTGGAGGCACCAGCTGCCCCAGTGTCACCCTAGCATTTTGTGTTAGGATTGTGTACATGACCTTAGATCCTTTGTTTTCTTTTGGTTTTGTGTTGAGGCACTTTTTGCTCCTGTTTTGAGATAGAGCCTCAGGTAAATTAAGTTATCTTCAGAGAAGGATGACCTTGAACCCTTGAGCTCTTAATCCTCCTGCCTCCACTTCTCTCAGGACTGAGATTACAAAAGTACACTACCAGGCCGGCTCGTCTCTTCTTTTATCCCCAGATGCCGATCAGGCACCTGTGTCTGAATCTGTGCATGACGCTGAAGATAAAAAAGAAAAAATGAGTCTTGGAGCCGGGCGTGGTGGCGCACGCCTGTAATCCCAGCACTTGGGAGGCAGAGGCAGGCAGATTTCTGAGTTCGAGGCCAGCCTGGTCTACAGAGTGAGTTCCAGGACAGCCAGGGCTACACAGAGAAACCCTGTCTCGAAAAACCAAAAAAAAAAAAAAAAAAGAAAAAAAAATGAGTCTTGGTTCTTCTATCGAGGAACTTATATTATATGGAGACAGACAAACCACAGGGCCCTTGGCCATATAGCCTGGAAGCCCAGGAGGGTATGGGAGGACTCATGCATTCTAGGATTAAAGGCATGCACCCCCCACCCACCCCCCCAAAAAAAAAGAAAAAAAAAAAAAAAAGACTGGAGAGATGGCTCAGCGGTTAAGAGCACTGACTGCTCTTCCAGAGGTCCTGAGTTCAATTCCCAGCAACCACATGGTGGCTCACAACCATCTGTAATAAAATCTGTGGCCCTCTTCTGGTGTGTCTGAAGAGAGCTACAGTGTACTAACATATAATAATAAATAAATCTTTTTAAAAAGGGGGGGGTGGCCGGGCGTGGTGGCACACGCCTGTAATCCCAGCACTTGGGAGGCAGAGGCAGGTGGATTTCTGAGTTCGAGGCCAGCCTGGTCTACAGAGCGAGTTCCAGGACAGCCAGGTCTACACAGAGAAACCCTGTCTCAAAAAAACCAAAAAAAAAAAAAAAGGGGGGGGGTGCTGGAGAGAGAGATAGCTCAGCGGGTAAGAGCGCTGACTGCTCTTCTGAAGGTCATGAGTTCAAATCCCAGCACCCACATGGTGGCTCACAACCATCCGAAAAGAGACCTGACACCCTCTTCTGGTGCCTGAAGACAGCTACAGTGTACTTACATATAATAAATAAATAAATCCTAAAAAAAAAATAAAAGCATATACCCTCACTTCCAAGCTAACTCACCCATTCAAAAAGCTAATCTGGGGAGATAGAGGCAGAAGCGAGAAGCTCAAAGGCTGCCTAGGAGTTAGCCAAGTAGGGATGAGGGAAAGTGCTCTTCGGCTGAGCAAGTTTCACCAAGAAACCCCAGAGACACAGGGATGTGAGTGCAAGAAAGAGTTCCCTGCGGCTACAGGATTAGATTGGGAGGTTGATGGGTTGGTGGTTATAAGGTAGCTTGTCTGTTACAAGGCAGACATTCAGAATGGTGTAGTGATTGTTTTAGGGCAGGGCCTCAGGACTGTAGCCCAGGCTTCCCTCAAACCCCTCGTCCCTCCGTCTCTGCCTCCCAGGTGCCGGGACTACGGTATACAGCAACATGTATGTCTATTGAAAGGCTTTCTCATATGTGGGTTTATGTGTGTGTGTACATACATGCATATGTATGTATGATTGCATGTGTGTTTATGTATGTCTGAGTGCATACAGGCAAGCCGGTCCACTGCCTCCCTGTCCCACCTCCATTCCCCGCATGTTGGAGTTAAACATATGCAGATCACATCTTTAAAACATTTTTAAAACACGGGTGCTAAGAATCTGACGTTGAGTACCTTCTGCAGGAAGGACTTTACAAGCTGGGCCAGCCCCTAGGTTTTCATGTCCTCCTGGTACAGGACACATTATCAATCCCAGGAAGCCATATCAGGAGGATGTGGCCTTTGAAGCCAGCCTGGGCTACAAAGTCAGACCTTGTCGCCAAAGCAAAATAAAATACAATAAGCACATCTGTGTGAGCCCACCATAGTGTCAAACTAGATGAAGAACACAGGATCTAAGATGTGTTTGGAGGGGGTAAAAGCCATGAATGAGGCTTAGTGACCAATCAGATCGTGGAGAAGAGAAAAAAAAAAGGTGAAAGAAGATTAGGGGTGGAAATACTGGATGGTTTGCAGTTCATGGTTTTTTTTTGGGGGGGGGTTGGTTTTTTTGAGACAGGGTTTCTCTGTATAGCCCTGGGTGTCCTGGAACTTACTCTGTAGACCAGACTGGCCTAGAACTCAGAAATCCGCCTGCCTCTGCCTCCCAGAGTGCTGGGATTACAGGCGTGCGCCACCACTGCCCAGCTAGTTCATGTTTCTGAGTCACAATATTGTCCTTTCTCCTTGCTCACAGTTTCCCTCTTCTTCCTTTCCCCCCTCTTCCTTCCTGTCCTCCCCCTCCTCCTTCTCCTCATCTCAGTCTTTTTCATACAGAAGGTTGGATACGAAGTAGAGGATAACTTGAACCCTCGATCTGCCTCCACTTCTCATGTACAAGGATCACAGGCGTGACCCACAACACCCAGCCTATAGGGTAATTTTTGTGATTTTTTTTTTTTTTTTTTTTTTTTTTTTTTTTTTGGTTTTTCGAGACAGGGTTTCTCTGTGTAGTCCTGGCTGTCCTGGAGCTCACTCTGAAGACCAGGCTGGCCTCGAACTCAGAAATCCGTCTGCCTCTGCCTCCCAAGTGCTGGGATTAAAGGCGTGCGCCACCAACGCCCGGCTCTATGGGGTAATTTTTGAATTGAGAACTTCAGAAAGTTTATAAATAGAAGGGGGGAAAAAAGCCAGTCCAACCGCACTCGTTAGCACATGCAGGTAATCCTTGTGCTTGGGAGGTGGGAGCAGGAGGATTAAGAGTTCAAAGCAGGGGCTGGAGAGATGGCTCAGCGGTTAAGAGCACTGACTGCTCTTCTGAACGTCTTGAGTTCAAATCCCAGCAACCACATGGAGGCTCACAGCCATCAGTAATGAGATCTGACACCCTCTTCTGGTGTGTCTGAAGACAGCTACAGTGTACTTACATATAATAATAAATAAATCTT